>JAXDDX010000260.1:0-30000 GCA_034670405.1 Hoplostethus atlanticus
CCTACCGAGGTGGCATGCATAGATGCCGAGTTTGGGAAGCACGTATACACAGTTATAAATTATTATTTTATTATTATTTATTTATTATTTTATTATTTTGATGGGACATCCAGATCTGATGGGGCGGCATCACAGCAACGGCAACTCAGTCAGCGTCATCATGGACATGGGGACCATGCAGGCGCCAACACTGCCCAGATAGGAGAACGCAACGCCCGCTCAGTCAGCATCGTCCTAGGAGGGGGGACCAACCAGACACCAACTCTGCCGAGCTGCATGGATAGAATGAGGATAGAATGTGAGTTATATGGTCGAATTTCCTAGTTTTCGTCAGGATTCTGGCAGCAGCATTCTGGACCAGTTGTAGTTTTTTAGTGCGCCCAGTAGGTAAGCCTGAAAAAAGGACATTACAATAATCGATTCTGGATGATACAAAGGCATGTACTAAAATTTCTGCGTCTGCCTCTGTTAGCATGGGTCGAATTTTGGCAATATTGCGAAGATGATAAAACGTTTTAGTGGTCTCCTTAATGTGCAACTCGAATGAGAGGGTAGGGTCGAATTTTACCCCAAGGTTTTTAACGTATGGGCTCTGGGAGATTACACAACTATCAAAGTTGAGAGTAGTATTCTCAAATAAGTGTCTATGTCTAGCTGGTCCCACAATCAGCATCTCAGTTTTGCTGCCATTAAGAAGTAGGAAGTTTAGGGACATCCAATATTTGACCTCTGATAGGCAGGCCTCTAGTTTTTGGAATTGGGTGTTATCGGTTGGTTTGACTGGTATGTAAATTTGGGTGTCATCGGCGTAGCAATGGAAGTTAATGCCAAATTTGCGAATGATGCCACCAAGTGGTAGCATATAGATGGAAAATAGCAGTGGTCCTAGGACAGAGCCTTGTGGGACACCAAAGTCCATATTGCAACACTCTGAGGTCATGTTGTTGTAAAAGACGTGATGTGATCTATCGAGTAAATCAAATCAAATCACATTTATTTGTATAGCCCTTAATCACCGTTACAGTCTCTAAGGGCTTCACAGTGCCCAACATGTGAAAATAATAAATGGTTAGTACACGACATCCCCCAGCCTTAGACCCTCACAGAGGACAAGGAAAAACTCCCACAAACCCTCACTGGGAAAATTGGGAGAAACCTTGGGAGGGGCTACTCAGAGAGGGATCCCCCTACCAGGACGGTTGGGCGTGCAATAGATGCAGAGTTTGGGCAAGCAGCGTATACACAATATATGAAAGTTTATTTTGGTGGGACATCCAGATCTGATGGGGCGGCATCACAGCAACGGCAACTCAGTCAGCGTCATCATAGGACTAGGGGACCACGCAGGCGCCAACACTGCCCAGATAGGAGAACGCAACGTCCGCTCAGTCAGCATCGTCCTAGGAGGGGGGACCACGCAGACGCCAACTCTGCCGGGCTGCAGCCTGGAACAGATAGGAGACTCACCCACACACACCCAGACACACACTCTCACTCACACAGACAAACATGACCAGCGTCAGTGGACAGGAGCAGGTAGACCAGGAGAATAGGACATGTAGGCAGGATGCTAGTATCCATCGGCAGGACCCTGAGCTAGGATGAGCTAACTGGTCTAGCCTTACTCTGAGAAGAGACTGAGCCACTCCCTCAAGGCTGGTCAAATGACAGAGAGAATAAATGGGGTTTTAGCCTTGACTTAAAGACTTCGATAGAGCCTGCCTCTCTGACTGAGGCAGGCAGACTGTTCCATAGATAGGGAGCCCGGTAAGAAAAGGCTCTGTTACCTGCAGTTTTCTTTTTGACTGCTGGGATAGACAGGTAGCCAGCGTCCTGAGATCTGAGGGCGCGTGGCGGTGTATAAGGTTTAATCAAATCGGATAAATAGGACGGTGCCATCCCATGTAATGATTTATATGTAAGTAAAAGCACCTTAAAGTCACACCTGGCCTGAATTGGTAGCCAGTGTAATGAGGACAGGATGGGAGTTATATGGTCGAATTTCCTAGTTTTGGTCAGGATTCTGGCAGCAGCATTCTGGACCAGTTGTAGTTTTTTAGTGCGCCCAGTAGGTAAGCCTGAGAAAAGGACATTGCAATAATCGATTCTGGATGATACAAAGGCATGTACTAAAATTTCTGCGTCTGCCTCTGTTAGCATAGGTCGAATTTTGGCAATATTGCGAAGATGATAAAACGCTGATTTAGTGATCTCCTTAATGTGAAACTCGAATGAGAGGGTAGGGTCGAATTTTACCCCAAGGTTTTTAACGTATGGGCTCTGGGAGATTACACAACTATCAAAGTTAAGAGTACTATTCTCAAATAAGTGTCTATGTCTAGCCGGTCCCACAATCAGCATCTCAGTTTTGCTGCCATTAAGGAGTAGGAAGTTTAGGGACATCCAATATTTGACCTCTGATAGGCAGGCCTCTAGTTTTTGGAATTGGGTGTCATCGGTTGGTTTGACTGGTATGTAAATTTGGGTGTCATCGGCGTAGCAATGGAAGTTAATGCCAAATTTGCGAATGATGCCACCAAGTGGTAGCATATAGATAGAGAATAGCAGTGGTCCTAGGACAGAGCCTTGTGGGACACCAAAGTCCATATTGCAACACTCTGAGGTCATGTTGTTGTAAAAGACGTGGTGTGATCTATCAAGTAGGTAAGACCTAAACCAAGAAAGGGCTGATCCCCGGATACCAATATAATGTTCAAGACGGTTCAAGAGTATCGCATGATCAATTGTGTCGAAGGCTGCACTCAGGTCAAGTAGCAATAGTGCTGAGGTTGAATTGGAGTCAATAGCTAACAAAAGATCATTTACCACTCTCGTGAGTGCAGTTTCGGTCGAGTGAAAGGATCTAAAGCCAGATTGGAAGGGATCAAGCAGGTTATTTTTGGACAAAAAATCTGTAAATTGACTGGCTACTGTTCGTTCAAGTAATTTGGAGAGGAACGGCAGATTTGAGATTGGTCTATAGTTCTGAAGTACTTCGGGGTCAAGGTTCGGTTTTTTCAGTAGTGGCTTGATCACGGCTGTTTTAAAGGCGGAGGGCACCGTGCCAGTGGAGAGCGACTGATTGATCATATAGAGAATGGAGGGTCCTAAGATAGGGAATACTTCTTTAAGCAGTTTAGCAGGTAGAGGATCAAGCATGCAGGTCGTGGGTTTCGAAGACAGAGTTAGCTTGGTGAGAGAGTCTAAGGAAACTAAATCAAACTGTGAGAAAAGACATTCAGCCCGGGAAACACCAAGTGGACTTTTCAGGGGTGAGACGGCACCGCCAGTAGAGAGTGTACTGGTGATCTCATCTCTAATCAGCGCGATTTTCTGACTAAAAAAGGACATGAAATCATTCGGAGAAAACAGAACGCTATCAGAGGGGGAGGGATTCCGTGTTAGCTTAGCAACAGCGTCGAATAGAAACTTTGGGTTATTTTTATTTGCACTGATTAACCTAGAGAAGTGTGCAGTTTTGGCTGACGAGAGTGCACATTTATAATTTAGCAAGCTATCATTCCAGGCAAGCCGGAAGACCTCAAGTTTGGTCAATCGCCATTTACGTTCTAATTTTCTACAGGCTTGTTTAAGCGCACGAGTGTCATGAGTAAACCACGGTGCAAACTTCCTAGCGTGGTGTTTTCTAGTAACTAACGGGGCGATTGAGTCAAGCGCGTTGGTAAGGCTAGCGTTTAGTTCGTTGGCAAAATTGTCGAGTGAGCCAACATTACCAGAGAGTGGTGTGAGAAAACTGGGCAGTTTTTCAGATAGTAACGAGGCCGTAGTGGCATTAATACGGCGGCTAATATATGTATCTTCACACTTTTGGCGTGGGAAGATCAATTCGATTTCAAATTTAATGAGATAGTGATCAGATAGGGCGGGCACATAAGAGGAGACCACTAAAGCAGAAACAGGAATGCCACGGGTCAGAACCAGGTCAAGGGTGTTGCCGCCGTGGTGGGTTGGTTCATTAACAAATTGAGTGAGGCCGCAAGTATCAATAAGATCTAGGAAGGCCTTACTGAGGGGATCGGTGGGATTATTCAGGTTAATGATAAAATCACCGATAATGAGAATATTATCAGCTCGGGTCACTAAGTCTGAAATGAAATTGGAGAACTCTTCTAAGAAGAGTGAATAGGGCCCAGGTGGGCGGTAAAGTACTGCTAAGTAGAATGACGGGAGATTCGTAGCTGTAGGGCGCAGAATCAGGACTTCGAAGGATGTAAATTTGTTGTTCGTGTTGGGAGTAAGACTAAGGATAGGGTTAAATATCAGGGCAAGACCCCCTCCTTTTTTCGTCTCCCGGGCAACCTGAGAACTAAGAACGTTTGGGGGAGAGGCTTCAATTAGAGGCAGAAAATCATTTGGCTTTAGCCAGGTTTCACAGAGACCCATCATGTCTAGATTATGTTCAGTAATCAAATCATTGATCAGCAGCGCTTTTGTTGACAATGATCTTATATTGATGAAGCCCACAGTGAGGCGTTCAATACTGACAGAATTTTTATCAATGTTAATGGCAGTATGCGTGGGTCTAACTTCAATTAAGTTGCTGTAATTTACTGTGTGTCGGTAGGAAATTTGACGGGCGCGATGGGAGAAAGATACAGTCTTAATTGGAAGGACTGTACTGTAATTTTCAGATCGAGAGGTGCCGCTGCCAGAGGATAAAGTAAATGCAGACTGGTAAAACTCGGCAGATATGGGGAGAAAATGGCGAGGGGGGGGCACAGTCTCAGTCTGTTCTGCTGTAAGCTCTAACCTGGCAGACTCCACACCCTTTCTAGGCCTAGCAGGTTCTCTAATCGCCTGCATCCCGGCGAGCTCTACGGACAGATGTCAGCTTTCCCTTAAACATCTATCTATGTTGCTAGATAATAAAGCAGCGCCTACCCCATTAGGGTGGAGGCCGTCAGCTTTCAGCAAGCCGGGTTTGCCGCAGAAGGAGGGCCAGTTATCTAAGAAGACTAATCCCTTTTGTTCACAGAACTTCGCCAGCCAGAGGTTGAGGGAGACTAATCTGCTGTAACTCTCATCATTGCCCCTCGCGAAAGGTAAGGGGCCAGAGACAATTAATCGATGCCGACACATCTTCCTAGCAAGGTCACAGGTCCTGGCTATGTTGAGCTTGGTGACCACCAATTGTCTCATCCTAATGTCATTGGCACCGACGTGTACTATGATGTTGCTATACTCACTGGGTGGACCGTTTGCCTCTTTCTTATCCTTGTATCTGAACCTATTGTTCACCAGCACCCTTAAGTTAGCCTCAATGTCGGTAGCTCTGGCCCCGGGTAAACAGAAAACCTCGGCCGGCGACTCAAGCCTAACATTATGGGTGATGGAATCGCCAATAACTAGGGTGCGAGACAGTCGGCGGGTCCGGGGAGCAGGGGAGACGGGCCGAACACAGGGACTAGCAAGAACAGTAAAACGATTAGCCATCGGTAGCACCGGTGGAGAATCGGGCCACACAACTGGCGGCTGGAACTGGCGGGCTCTCCGACGTCCGGAGACCGGGACAGACTTGTCACCCACTGCCGATGGAGCTACGCTATCTTTGCTAACACTCGGGCTACTGCTAGTGCTCGTGAGCCGGCTAGATGGCCACGTATCTAGGCTGTCTGGGGTGCCCGTCTCGTCTAAGGTAATCGGCCTATCCACTTCTAACTGACGGACACGTCTCTCTAACAGAGACAACCTCTCTAAAATGAGCACACAAGAGGAGCACGGAGAACAAGAAGCCATGCTTACCCTTGCCGGTATGGTTGGGAGACTAGGTCGGGTTGTACGGGGAAGCCGGCGGCTGAGATCAAAAAATACGCTGGTGGAAAAATGTACACGGTCGGATGAAAGAAAAATAAATAAAATAAAATAAACCGAATCTGTAGTTGTCTGGTGGGATTCGGTGATCTAAAGTTTTAGATGGAGCGAAGTTTAGCGGAGCTGTTTGCAAAACACCTAAACAGCGAGAGCTGTTTTTTTACTATTACAGATATAATACAGAAATATTGTGACGAGGGAACAGAAGGATGGAACAGACACAGAGAGACAGACGGGCCTGTCTTTACGCTACCTTCACGGGCGGATCAGGGCCGACCCAGCTTCACAGCGTCAGCCTAACCTCTCACAGGTGGATCTGCCTCCCTGCTGAGCCCTGCACCTTCCTCTCCGCCCACAGCTGCTGCCTGCTGCCACAACCACACCCCACTGCCAGCAATAAAACATGGTACAAGCAGTTGTGGGGTTATATCATCTACCAGTAGATGCCAGCTGGATATGAGCAGTCTGCTGGTCTCCTGGCCGCTTGAACAGATTCACCAGAGGATCTGTTCCTACATGTATGGTTTTTATATTTATCATTATTAATCATAATCCATATTATTTATGGATTGAAGCTGCTGATATTCATTATGTTGAAATCTGACCAATTTCAAGTATTCAGTGTTTCCTCTCTAAAACTCCAGTAAAGAATAATGATGTTTATCTATTCATACATTACAATCAGTTCAGGCTCAGTTCTTGTTCTGTGTAGTATTGATCAATCCTACAATAAATATGGAATCAATCAAACTTCATCAAATCAGACTGGAGCAGTTTTAATAAAAGGATATCTGACCAGATATCAGCAAACCGATATCTGTCTAACTGCTGTGAGTTCGGTCCTTCAGAGGAGCCAAGAAATGCTGCATCAACATGAAAAGACAAATCAGAAACCCTCCTGTCAGCAGTTCATCCCTCCAAACGCCCCAGGAGGTTTTGATGACTCGACTATTCACACCGCCACCTCGCAGCCTGTTCCACTTCCTTCGTTTCCGAGTTCAGCTCTTATTTCCTGTTGAAGGGCACTTACCAGGAAGTGTGTGATGAGCAGGATTGGCCGTCTGACCTCTGATTGGCCCTCTGTGGGTTCCAGCAGGTCAGCTGACCACGGGGAACGATTTCTGTTCCAGTCTTGTCAGCACGCGAAGAAGAAAACACATCAGCTATCAGAACCATCAGGATCATGAGTTTGAAAAGAGTGACACCTACTCACCTACAACATTAAACTAAATGATGGTACTTTTCCAAAGGATAGTAGGGAACTTCTAGATGAGTCACTTACAGTCTGGATCCTCCAGAGTGTACACAGAATCAGTGATGAACTTGTAATGACATCAAAGGATACTCTAGACTCCTACTGGACACCACCACCCTCAATTTGTATTTCAAAATTGTATCATATAATAAACTTTATTTGTAATGCTATGAAGTGATTTAATTATGTCTGTTTCTGACTGAACTGATCATTTCATCACTGATACATCTGATTGATTTAGTGTTTAGATCATGTAGCTTGTTAGCTAGCTAACCATAGCATCTGGTCAGCTAACCATCACTGTCTTGTTGTTAACACATCTGGTTAGCACACTAGCTAACGTATCTAGTAGAAGCTAGCGTTAGCAGTGGCTAGTAGTCCCATGTTAGCAGTAACTAAACTAGCCTGCTGGCTAGTTAGCTAGCTACCAGTTTGTTCAGGTTAACTGAGCTGACTTTTCTCCAGCTCCAACTCAGAGTGTTTTGGAGTAGAGACTAGGGCTAAAGACAAGACAGTTTACTGAGTCACAGTAACCTACATTTGGAGACAAATCTACCTGATCACACTGTTCACTTTTACTGAGAACGTTACTGGATGATCTACAGACACACCACAACAACCTGGTTCAGACAGTCAACTGGTTCTACTGACACATTACTAACTATCAGATGATTCTCCAGTGGATCCATAACGGATGCAGATTGGTGATGCAACTATGAAGCCTCTGTTTCTGTTTGCTGTTGTAATGATCCAGGGTCAGAGGTCAGAGTCCGCCACAGAGCAGCAACCCCTGGAGCTGCCTTGCTTAAAGACACTTTGGCAAGTTGGACACTTATTGGGGTCGGGGCATTGAACCTGTGATCTTGTGATTACATTATAGGAAGGTCTTTTTAACCCCCCATGACATCACTGCCCTCTCCTCCACTCAGAGGCCTCCCAGTGACAACACGTCTTCAGACAGACAGGGGAGGAAGTAGATACTGTCTGGCTCCGCCCTCTTGTCTATGGTGTGACCTTTACTCGCATGGGGAATGGCTGACTCAACAGCACCCAGTTGTCATGACGATGCAATTTATAGTACTACTAACAACATCATTTTCATATATAATATAATAATGAACTTAATAAGTTCAATCAAACAATCACACAAGAAGAGAGCACAAGGATGAGGAAAAATATAATAGGACAGAAAACATTGCAAATAAGTGATAATGATTGATCTTAAAACTCATTTTTTTAAATTTAAAATGGATTCCTAAGCAAAGGATTTCATTTGATTGATTGATTGATTGGGGCAAAACAATGAATACCCACCCCAGATGATACCAGTGAAGTGAAACCACCAGAATGAGGTCAGATCAGCTGGAAAACAGGAAAGAGTGGAGTACTGCCTGTCTCTCTCTCTCTCTCTCTCTCTCGCTCTCGCTCTCGCTCTCTCTCTCCCCCTGTCTCTCTCTCTCTCCCTCCCTGTCTCTCTCTCTCTCTCCCTGTCTCTCTCTCTCTCTCTCTCTCTCTCTCTCTCTCCGTCTCTCTCTCTCTCTCTCTCTCTCTGTCTCTCTCTCCCTGTCTCTCTCTCTCTCTCTCTCTCTCTCTCTCTCTCTCTCTCTCTGTCTGTCTGTCTGTCTGTCTGTCTGTCTGTCTGTCTGCCTGTCTCTGCCTGCCTGTATTTCTGTCTCTCTCTCTCTCTCTCTCTCTCTCTCTCTCTCTCTCTCTCTCTGCCTGCCTGCCTGCCTGCCTGTCTCTCTGTGTGCCTGTCTCTCTCTCTCCCTAGTTGTGTGTGTGTGTGTGGGGGGTGTGTGTGTGTCATTGTTCTTCTGTGGAGCTTCTGACTTCCTGTTATTTTCCTGGATAGACCTACAGACTGATAACCTACTGACCAACTACTATTATGATATTGAACACCAACCAACTTCGCAAATCATCACAAAGGAAATTAAAGGAAAATTCCCCTAAAACACTTTATTTAAAAACAGCAAGTCAAGGTACATCGCCCCTGAGTTTCTGGTCCATTTAGTTGCTTGAGTTTGGTATCAGAAAATGTTTCGCAACCTAAAACATCAGCGGTAAACTCAGGTTTTGGTGTCATGTAAAACCCACAGCGGATGCTGCATTAAAATCTAATGATTGATATCGGAAATGGAAGCTTCTGACTTGGAAAACTGTTCAGGTCAACCTCCTAGCAGTAATTCTAAATAGGAAACAGGAACGTTTTGAAGGCACCACAGTTCAAGGTGATTAAAATAATAGTTACTGGTCATATTCACAATCGACTCTTTTTGTGATTAACTAGAAATAGCTGCTGCAGTTTGTTTGGTTGTTAACTAGTCGTTAATGTGTAGCTAGCTCGCGTTAGCCAAGGGCTTCCCAACCAGCTGACATGACCTGAATGCAGCAGCAGCAGGTTCATGCCCGTTCTCTGGGGGTTGACGAAAGGCATTCTGGGAAATGTAGGAAATCACTAACTGGAGTAGAACTAGACGAGGCAGGTTGGGGGAAAGGGCGTACAATGAGGTAAATTACAAAACTTCATCACTAAATAAATCCTGAATGTGTTGAACATCACAGATTTGTGAGATCTGACAGGAATCCTGACGGTGTTCTGGATGGAAGGATCCGGTAAATGTCAGATGTTCTGAAATAAACATCAGAGCAGGCAGGAGGGGGGATGTGACACCGACAGTAAATCCCTTCTCGTTTCCTCTTATCTGTACCACTATTTCCTGTCTGCCCAGCCAATCACACAAGGGTCTTTTCCGGCTCAGAGTGCTGATTGGACACATTTACTGAGGTTTGGTCGGTTACTGGGACACAGGGCGAGAGACATCCAGGACCTCTGGCTCTGTTCCTCTCTCTCTGCTTGATTCATGTTTTCTTGCTTTTTCCAACCGTCAGCAGACGGAGTGTGTGTGTGTGTGTGTGTGTGGGTGTGTGTGTGTGTGTGTGTGTGTGTCTTGTCTTGTCTCTGCAACACCCAGGGTTAAATATCACCACCAGCATCCTTCAGAAAGCTTCTATTTTGTCATTTATTTTCATTTAATTTAGCTTTTATTTAATGACTTTTTTCTTTTTTTTTTTCTTTTTTTTGGTAAATTATAAAATTAAACAAGGAATTGCATAATATAGAATACAGCAGAGAAGCAGAATAATAGAGAAAATGAAGCACAAGAATAAACAATAACAATAAAAAATGTGAATGGCATCCAGTCTCAGGGGTCTGACAACAAGCTGTTTGGCCTTGGAGAGACCTCAGCTCTTCTGTCTGTCTGTCTGTCTGTCTGCCTGCTTGGCCTAGGCTCATTAAAGCTGCTCTCTGTCCACATTAATGTAGAGTCATCAGTATAACTCCACCTCTACCAGCCTCTACCAGCCTGTCAGCCTCTACCAGCCTCTACCAGCCTCAACTCTGTGTGTGGCCACCGGGTCGATTTGGAGGGAAATCTGCATAGGTTCAACTGGGTTGAGATCTGGTGGCTGAAGGCCATAGCATATGATTCCCATCATGGTCATACTCATCAAACCATTCAGTGACCCCTGGTGCCCTGTGGATGGGGGCGTGGTCATCCTGGAAGAGACCACTCCCATCAGGATAGAAATGTTTCATCAAAGGATAAAGGTGATCACTCAGAATAACTTGGTATTGATTAGCAGTGACCCTTCCCTCTAAGGGGACAGCTTAACAGAGCCACTGGACCCCCTCACTGTAGGGTCCAGCATTCAGGGTTTATCGTCCTCTTGGTGGACGCCACACATGTACTCGCCCACTTGAGGAGAATATGCTGAAGGATGACTCATCTGATTCCTAATACGCGATATATCACACGATATCCGACCCTGTTTCCTGATGTCTTTCCATAGATCTAAGTGCAGATGTCCCTTTAGTCCCTGTTCCTATTGAAGCCAGTTGAGTCTTTGTGACTGAAGCTCCTGCCATCAGCCCCAATAATGAACCTCTTTCAAAGTCACTGAGATCTTTTCCTCTTGCCATCTTGATCCCAAATCGAGGTCAACTGGGCCTCTCAGCATTTTGATACATGCCCCAGAGCATGATGGGATGTTAATTGTATCATGCAGAACATATGGAAGCATCTGCATTTGTTATGTTTCACCTCAATTATTCAGGTTTTTCCTTTAATTTGTCACCCCTCTATATCTGTTATAATAGTATATCATATAGTGGACATCCTGTATATAATAATATATATCATATAGTGGACATCCTGTATATAATAATATATATAATAATATATATCATATAGTGGACATCCTGTATATAATAATATATATAATATAGTGGACATCCTGTATATAATAATATATATAATAATATATATTATATAGTGGACATCCTGTATATAATAATATATATAATATAAGATAGTGGACATCCTGTATATAATAATATATATAATATAGTGGACATCCTCTATATAATATATATCATATAGTGGACATCCTCTATATAATAATATATATAATATACATCATATAGTGGACATCCTGTATATAATATATATGATATAGTGGACATCCTGTATATAATAATATATATAATAATATATGATATAGTGGACATCCTGTATATAATAATATATATAATATATATAATATAGTGGACATCCTGTATATAATTATATATATATAATAATATATATCATATAGTGGACATCCTGTATATAATAATATATATAATATATATCATATAGTGGACATCCTGTATATAATAATATATATATCATATAGTGGACATCCTGTATATAATAATATATATAATAATATATATCATATAGTGGACATCCTGTATATAATAATATATATAATATATATCATATAGTGGACATCCTGTATATAATAATATATATAATAATATATATCATATAGTGGACATCCTGCGGTCTCACTGCCCTTCAGACTGGTCTTCTGCTCCTGATAGCTACCTGTCTGTCTGCTTCCTGCTATTGTTCTGCCTTTGACCTTTGACCCCAGCTGTGCTCCTGTTATTTCCTCTGTTCAGATGTTCAGGCCTTTACCAGGCTGGGGCATTCACCATGTAGTCCCAGGGCCGCAGGTTTGAATCCCTGTCTCTGCTGTGATCTATTTGATTATGTAGAAAAGGAATGCTGATCTTAATAAAATCAGACAGAGCCTCGCTGCATCTGTCGTCTGGTTGTCAAGTCAAACAGGAAGGAAACTCGTTTTTCACTGTGAGAGACAGACAGGCAACTCTGTCGGTCAGAGCGACCCGGCCAGTCAGCTCACGAGAAAATCCGTCCAATCACACTACCTGGCTGGGACGACCAGGAAGGGAAATCCGTTCAACTTTCCTGTCAGGAAGAGAGAGGGTTTCTCACACTCTCTCTCTGTCTCTCTCGCTCTCTCTCTCTCTCTCTCTCTCTCGCTCTCTCTCTCTGTCTGTGTGTGTCTCTCTCTCTCTCTCTCTCTCTCTGTCTCTGTCTCTCTCTCTCCCAACAGATAACAGAAAGACCTGGCAGAGTCCATATTATTATCATTAGGGGTTCAGTCATCTGTAATATTCTTTCTCTACAAATTTGCCCCAAAATCTTTTTGCCTTTTATGAAAAGCATTTTTCCTCGAGGCTTTTTCAGTTTTTTTCAGACCGATGACCTTGACCAAGGACGTGGTCAAACACAAAGTTAGCCATAACTCATATTAACATAAGGAGCAGAACAAATGCACATATAACTAGGTCAACTAACTAACTGATAGTCGGTACATATTCTCTAGGGGCAAGCTAAAGCCATATTGTGAATGTGGATGGTCAAAGTGGGCGTGGCCTATGACATAATGGCTTATAACTCAAGGTGGGTTCAAACTATCATTCAGAAACTCCATCTTGACTATTCATGGCAGGTTAGAGCTTGTAGTTTGTGGTAACGTTAGCTAAATGTCCATGTTAGAGTGTAAATGGTTTGTAAATGTTTAGTTGTAGTTTTCCAATCATGTCATTTAATTAAAGACAGGGTGACCGAGGGATAAAAGAGGTAAATCCAATATGAATGATAGTATAGTTAATAAAAAACAAAAGATGAGTAGCAGCAGGTTTATGCACGCCCAACCGTCCTGGTAGGGGGATCCCTCTCTGAGTAGCCCCTCCCTCTCTGAGTAGCCCCTCCCTCTCTGAGCAGCCCCTCCCAAGGTTTCGTCCATTTTTTCCTAAAAGGTTTTGTGGGAATTTTTCCTTGTCCTCTGTGAGGGTCCAATGCTGGGGGATGTCGTGTACTAACCATTTACTGTTTCACACGTTGGGCACTGTGAAGCCTTAGAGACAGGAACGGTGATTAAGGGCTGTACAAATAAATGTGATTTGATTTGATTTGATTTAATTTTCAGGTTTTCATGAGTCTGTAGAGTTTTCAGTTTTGGGGGTTTGGAGGAGGAGGAGGAGATAAACTTCTGGGAGGTTCCTACTCTGACACTTTCTGTCTGGGTTGTTTCTCTTCCTACTTTAGAGAGGAGGAGACACAACAACTCCAGTCCCACTGTTCTCGGGGCTTAGCTCGGGTAGGGTAGTTAGCGAAGTAGGTAAGCAGTTAGTCGGCAGGTTGGTTGGTTGTTGTCTTGTGACTGCCTGGATCCACCCTGTGCTCTGTTGTTGTAGTTTCTCCCTGCTAGCGGTGACAGAGGATGTTGTTGTCAGAGAGTTTTCCTGTAGGAGTGAAGAGAGCTTGAGGAGAGGACGTTGGGTTGTTTTCCCTCTGGCTGTGAGAGGAGATTCCCTTTAGGCTGTAGACCCACCAGACCAGCAGACCAGCAGACCAACAGACCAGCAGACCACTAGACCACCAGACAAGCCGAAGGCTCCACTGACTCCAGTCATGCTGCTTCTACTGCTGCTCTGCCTGCAGACGTCACTGCAGCAACAGGTACTGGACCTTACACTCACTTCCATTACACTCAGCTAGATAGTACTAGTTAGTGATCTTTAGTTAGTTACTATTACTACCAATATGTTTTATTACAGAGAATCACATTTATATTCTAACTGTCTGAACCAGAGAGACTCCACTGAGGTCAAGTAGGTCAACTTCACTTCAGGAGGTCAGAGGTCACAGCACCCGAACATGGATGGGACAAATATTCCTGTGATCACTTTTCCAGACACTCCAGCTACTACTACTACTACTACTACTGCTGCTACTATTACTGCTGCTACTATTACTGCTGCTACTACTACTACTACTACTACTACTGATACTACTACTATTACTACTAGTACTACTACTATTATTGCTACTACTACTGCTACTGCTACAGCTACAACTAGTACTACCTTGTTCTATGGTCTGTGTGCTGTGACCTCTGACCCTTGACGTCCTTAATACTGGTACTGTAATGTTTGTGATCCAGGAGTTGAAGCTTATTCTGCTGTTAACCTCATTGGAGTCTCTCTGTATAAGAGTCACATATGTATTTCATATGTGACGGAGTTCCTTCTAGTTACTAAAATCAAATGAGATCTCCATCTGAATGATACGGCACCTACTCTGGCAGCATGATTACTGTCAACTTACAAATATGACACATTTTAGCACTTTAGGTATTCTTTCCGGCTGTGGCTCAGGGGGTAGAGCGGGTCGTCCGCTAATCAGAAGATCGGTGGTTCGATCCCAGGCTCCTCCAAGTCCGCATGTCGAAGTGTCCTTGGGCAAGACACTGAACCCCAAATTGCTCCCGAAGCTGCGCCTTCGGTGTGTGAATGTGTATGAATGGTTAGATTCCCCTGATGTGCAGGTTGGCACCTTACATGGTAGCGCCCTGCCATCAGTGTATGAATGTGTGTGAATGGGGTGAATGTGAATGTAGTGTAAAGCGCTTTGAGTGGTTGGAAAAGACTAGAAAAGCGCTATATAAGTACAGTCCATTTCCAAAATGGACATACAGGAATCTGAACTAAGCTGATATCTCCTTTGTTAACAGCAAACTGCTGGGATTAACGTCAGAGAAGTCAGTTCCCAGTGGTTTCTATTCTGCTTTCACATTTTATAAGAGAGTGAGGTACAGAAGAGTCCACCTCTATTGCATAGTTGATCTTCTGTTGTGCTCTCTGCTCCAGCAGGAATCTCCTGGTCGTTGTGATGAGCTCCAGACGATGGACCTCCAGACCTCCTGCACTTCCTGCGCTGCCTCCTCCACCACCATCTGCCCCCGCGGCTTCACCAAGACCACCACCGGCATGGGCACCGCCAACTGCAGGTAACTACCATGTTACCATGGTTACAGGCTACTGCAGGTAACTACTGTAACCTGGTGAAACAACACCACACACTCCATGTTGAGTCGGCCAGAGCCTCTTATTGCATCTTGTGTGAAAGTAAATTAGCACAGAATGCTAGAATTTATCATTTATAATTTAGTGTCTGTTGTACTGATGCTGGGTTGCCACAGACATGTGATATGTGTGTCATAAACATGTGTTTCAGAGCAAGATAGTGAGGTCCTAGAAGGCAGTAAATCTGACCTTGACCAGACCACTACTATGTGGAGAGAGCCTATGGGATGAACCATGTTAAACATGTTATCTAAGCATAAGTGAACCAATCATTAGAGACTTCTTTGTTCCTAAAGAAACTATAAAGATTGTAGTTAGCTGATTTTCAAAGAGAGAGAGCATAGAGAGACTTTGACTTTCTGTGTGACCTGTGTCTTTCTCTCTCCAATATATCTGTATACAATATATTTTTATACTTCAACCTGTCAATGTTTTGTGTGTTATTTCAAGAGTTCTGAGTGCTTACAGGCAAATTTCCGCGACACTGGCAGTAACAAATAAACCTCCATCCTTCGATATAACACCATCCTGTTATCTCACGCCAGCTAGAGCTCCTGGCTTGGGTAAACATTTATGCTAGGATGGCATATATGATAAAGGCAATAAATGAACATCCATAAGCAAAGCTAACAGTCAATTCTTCACAGATTCGAGGACAATTTCGAGGACTTTAGAATATTTTTTATTGATTATGAACCCACCCGGGGCATCCCCACTGGTCTAAGGGACACATAACCGTGAAGGTCATGGGTTCAAATCTGGTCTGGGACCTTTGTTGTATGTCTTCCCTCCTCTCTCACCCCATCTTTCCTGTCTCTCTCCACTATTAATGCTCAAAATGAAAGCAAGGAAATCGCCCCACCTGTTTTCTCCAAGTATAACAAAAGGGATGAGACTGCAGGTAACTACTATGTTTCTATGCTACCACTTCTAGGTAGCTAACATGTTACCATGGACACCGAAGACTTTAAGTAATGGATTTTATTCCGGAAGCCATCTTGAACTACAGCCTAGCTCTGTCCTACTGTTGTGTACCAGGATGCACATCATACAAACACTTATCTTTTCACATTTCCAGACATCCCACCCTGCAAAAACTCTTTTCAGGGAGGTCCCCCCCCCCCCGGTCGACCTCCATTGAAACTATTTACATACACATATATACAGTATATATATATATATATCCTTGTTGAGTATTTTGTTGGCAGTCTCAACGTTAATAATTTATATATTATATTATATTATCATTCAACTTATTGAGTGTTTTTTTAATTCTATTACAACTTTAAGTCTACAGGGAGTTTGGCCTCATCACGTAGGACATCAATAGAGTAGCTCCTTAGCAGCTAGCCAGCTAGCTTAAATAATGTTAGCTATGCTAGTGAACGAATGACACCTGTTAACCCACCATGGGCAATAGAAAAGTCACTGTTGCAAACAGTGCAGTGAGCAATGTCATTATTTTTGACCCCTATTAGGCAGGGGTACTTCAGTGTAGTCTGGGGTGAAGTGGTTTCATATTTTCTTTTTTTGGAACACTGCCATGGACAGCAGGACACTAAACTGAACTGATTGACAATGAAAGAGAGAGAGAGGTCGACTGTAAAGCCCGCCCACAGAGAAAACTGATAGGTCTACTTAGCACAAAGAGAGACCAATCAAGATGTTCGCTACGTCCCCTGCTCTCTCTCTCTCTCTCTCTCTCTCTCTCTCTCTTTCTCTGATTTCCGGTATATTGTATATAATTTGCGGGCGTCAGGGAGCCGCTATCAATATGCAGGAGACTCCCGGAACCGGGAGGGGTGGGATGTCTGCATTTCAGCTACTGGTATCTAGCCTAGGTAGCTAGCTAGTAGCGAACTACTAACTGGTCTGTCTGAAGGCCTTATATATATATATGCCAATCTTCCGGTAGAGTTTCCCACCTTGAGTGTGGTATAAGTTTGAAATGGCCGCTGTGTGAATAAGGTCAACCAACATGCAGCCATGAGAACTGCCAACCCACAGTCTTCTCCTGGCAGCCATGGAGCAGTTTGGGGTTCAGTGCCTTGCTCAAGGGACCTTGACAGTAGTTGTTGAGGAAGTGGAGAATGTTATATTTCCCCAGCCGGTCACTGGTGGAGATGTTTGAACAAGCACACACCTTTGTGAGAAACATTATAACTATACATCAGATTACATTGTCTGTCCCAGTTATATGGTGGAGATCGGGGGCAGGGAGGTGGAGCTGGCTGGATGTCGGCATTCCTGTGTGAAGAACGTCCTGCAGCCTCGATGCTGCCCTCAACACTGGGGACCACTCTGTCTCCGTAAGACCACACACACACACACACACACACACACACACACACACTCACACTGTAGCCCAGTGGTTCTCAAACATTTTATGTCAGGCCCCCCTTTAACAGGCCCCCCATATTAAATTGATACTCTTTCTATGAATGCTAATCAATAATATTGGAAAATATTGGTAATTAATGATGTTGAATAAAGTTTTATTGAAAAAATGCTTTCAACTTTATGTCACTATGTTGTTCCTTCACTTTCTGTATGTTTTTTGAGGTGTGAAAAAAAGGTTTGCTTCTCCATCTTCTACTTAATATAACTCAAACTATTATGTTTTTCTGTTCATCTCCACTAGAAAGCCAAGTACCAACAAATTTCCGTTCCGCTGTTTTTTTCCCTCAGTTTATCTCCCTGCGCCCCCCTTGCAGTACCTTGGTGCCCCCCCTAGGGGTTACGCCCCACACTTTGAGAACCACTGCTGTAGCCTAATCCTAAGAAAAGAGGTTGCTGTGCAATAAATGCTGCCACTTAGGGCTGAGACAGGACGCATGTTGAAGGCTGAACACTTGCATTGACAATAACTGCTAAAAACGATCCTGTGTGATCGGGCCAGTTCCACTCTATCTCTATCCCTACTAATAATTTATCACATTGACCAAATAATATATTGTGAGTCATCCGTCAGAAATGTAGTGGATCAGTAGATTTTGGAAGTTTTCGTGGTAAATGATATTGGAGGCAGGGACTGTCATAGCTAAGGCCTTAGTATATTGACCTGGATCACAGAAATAATTTCCAATTACTTCTGCCTGGCTCCCTCCCTCCCTCCCTCTCTCCCTCCCTCCCTCCCTGTCTGTCTGTCTGTCTAGCCTGTCCCATCTGGTCAGGGAAGACCTGTAACTTCCATGGAAGCTGTCTGGATGGAGACCTAGGCAACGGGACCTGTGTCTGTGACGTCAGTATCCTACCTGTCTCTCTGTCTTCTACCTGTCTGTCTACCACTATCTTATCTGTTTGCCTGTTAGGGTTCTAGAGGAGAGGTCTCTGTCCACCAGAACATCTCTTTAAGACCGGTTGTCCACCAGAACCTCTCTTTAAGACCGGTTGTCCACCAGGAACCTCTCTTTAAGACCGGTTATCCACCAGAACCTCTCTTTAAGACTGGTTGTCCACCAGGAACCTCTCTTTAAGGCCGGTTGTCCACCAGGAACCTCTCTTTAAGACCGGTTGTCCACCAGGAACCTCTCTTTCCAGCCCAGGCTCATTTTCTTTTTATTTTCAATGGAAAGAATGTGCTGTTGCATTAGAGCTCTGAGACCTTAGCATGTTTTAGCACTGGGAGACTGGTGCATAGGGAGGGTAGGGGTGGGAAATCAGTAGACTAATGTCCAAACCACGTACTTACACTGTTGTGAGTAAGTCCAACTTCAGATCTTCATCACGTAATTGTCTTTCTCTTTGTGGTTCATGTGGTCATAAAACAAGATGTGAAATAATCTTTTCTTCTCTGCTCCAGGATGGATTCTCAGGCTTCGCCTGCCAGGAATGTAAAAACCAGAACACCTACGGACAAAACTGTGATAAAGGTAAGCTCTCTCCTCCTAACCTCTGACCCCCTGAAACATGGACATGTATGTGAGCTTCAGAGGGAGGAGCCTCATTCCTAGTTACACTGTGTGGAAGATGGAGAAGTGAAGTGATTGGTAGCTCAAATGTTCTGTCAGATCTAATGAAAGCTGTTGTTATTATTGGTATACCTCTGTCTGTCCCTTAGAGTATTACTGTTACTACTACTGAACAGGTTAAATACCTTAAAGAACTACAAAACTCAAGTGATAAAATCCCTTTAAGAAATAGAATTATTTGAATGGCTATTTGAAATTGGTCTCATCTCTCTCTCTCTCTCTGTCTGTCTGTCTGTCTCTCTGTCTGTCTGTTTCTCTGTCTGTCTGTCTGTCTAGAGTGTGACTGCGTGTATGGAGTATGTAATAAGGGTCCAGAAGGTGATGGACAGTGTTTTTGTCAGCCTCCATACACCGGGAGGCGATGTGACCAAGGCAAGACCATGACACACTGCTACTGCCAGGCTGGATCAGACTGGATGGATGTTAGACTATATTAGATTATTTGATTATACAGACCTGTGTCATTAAGCCCTCCTCTGTCTCCCCTATATGTATCTATTCTGCTCATATGTGTGTACACCATGGGTTATGTATTAGTCCATACAACATAGATGGATGTTGTATCATCCATCCATATTTAAATAGTAAGTATATGTAACGTAAAGTAAACTTAATGACAACAGGGTGGTGTTGTGAGCAAGGAGACCGTCCTACTAGAAAGACTAGCAGCCTGTTGCACCAGTTCAACTTAAGTTCACACCAAACGTAGACTAGTTTGATTGCACATTTTCACTAAGTCTAAAACTTCAAACTCCACGACCTCCTGCTGGGTGGAAAGACTTCTGTAATACATGAAGCATCGATCTGACAGATGGAAACCTACTGGAGGACCAGAGGATCAGGTACAGCACAGTTTACATCAGGGACTGATGAAGAACCAGGAAAATGAAAATGTTTTTCCACCCTATTAGTTGCGTCAGGCCTAACTACATAACTTTTAGCCTGTTGTATTTAACAGTTAAACCACTTGATGTGACTGCTGTTGTATAAGTTCCATCTAGTGCTATATATAGATTACTGTTTTGTGGTTGAGTTTTAGTGTTAAACTAACTAGTGCCCGTGTAACTTTTAATGTTGACTTCATGCACTATCTTAACATCAAACATACATTCAGCTGGCGCAACAGGCTGCAGGCTACTAACTTGTATCTCATAATAACATTATATTGCAGGCTGTAAGAAATGCACTACCTGCTGCAGAGCTCAGGGATATTACATAACATGGTATTGTGATTGTGTTGTTCACAGTGAGTACAAACTGTAGGAACTGCAGCACCTACTCCTACTGTAAAGAGCAGGGAGGTGTCACTGTGTGTGAATGTCTGCCAGGATACAGGAGGACGCCACACAACACCTGCGCAAGTAAAACCACATCTGATGTATTTGATTTGACCTTTATTCATCTAGGGAAGCTTGACAGCTGGGGGTTCAGTGCCTTGCTAAAAGGCACCTCAACAGTCTCGGGGATTCAAACCTTGTGACGTCTCTACCTCTCTAACCTATTGGCTAGCCGTCTGTACTGGCTTACCGTCCTTGTTTTTCTGCCTGGTCCTGGGATTCAAACCAGCAACCTTCTGGTCACAAGTCTGCTTCTCTTACCTTGAGCCCCAATATATGTTAGTCCTTACAGATGTAGATTCTACTATAATCTGATGTATAAGGTCATAATCAGGGTAGTCATAACTCGGTTAACACACCTCAATCTTTCCATGCATGTAATATTATCATCAGCCTTATCAGATTTAGTCTGTGATGCTCTAAAGACTATACTATACTATATTTAACTGTATTCAAGACCATGTAAGGCCTTGAGTTTATATCATTTAAGATATTATAAGACTTTTCCAGGACCTACCTGGTAAATTGCGTCTTCCTGCTTCCTGCCCAGGTATCTGTTCAGCCAGGGACTGCCATGTCAACGCTGACTGTTCCTCAGTGGGGTCAAAGGTCAGGTGTGTATGTAAGACGGACTATGAGGGTGATGGCAGGATCTGCGTACCCAGAAACCCTTGCTCCATTGACAACGGCGGCTGTCCAACCAACTCCACCGTCTGCGTTTTCAAAGGGCCCAACAAGGTGAGGACACCATCAGAACCAGATCTAGGACCAGGACAAGGACAAGGACCAGAACTAGAACCATGGCCAGAACAAAGATCAGGCCAGAACTAGGACCAGATCTACAACCTAATCTAGAACTAGGAGCAGAACTAGGACCACATCTAGAACCATGGCCAGAACTAGAACCAGGGCCGGAACTAGGAGCTCATCTGCATCCTGATCTAGGACTAAGACCAGAACTAGGGCCAGATCTACAGACAGATACAACCTGATTTGGAACTAGGACCAGAACTAGAACCAGATCTACAACCAGATCTAGACCTATGACCAGAACAAGAATGATCATCAGTACCACAACCAGAATGAACATGAAAACCAGAACTAAATCTCCAACTAGAACCAGAATCACACAGAACCAGAACCAGAACAAGAACCAGAGATTCAACCAAACCAGACCCACCATCAAAACAAGTGTTCACCAAAGGACACTGTTTTTCTATAAGAGTGAAACCTCTCTCTGTCTCTCTCTAACAGTCCAGTTGTGAGTGCATGGTCGGCATGTCACCCATAGATGGTCCCCCTGAGTCGGGCTGTCGGCTGGTCTCTGCCTGTTCATTGGACACCTGTGACTCCACAGCTGTCTGTCAAACTGGACTGGATGGACAGCCGAGGTTAGTTTCTTTATTACATTAAATTACATTACAGGCATTTGGCAGACGCTTTTATCCAAAGCGACTAATAAGTGCATTCAACATAGGTAGGCAAGAAAACTACTAGTCACCAGAAATTGTAAGTGCATTTCCTTCCTAAGCAAGCATCTAAGAGCATAACCAGTGCTAATGTGAAAGTGCAATAAGTTAGCTACCTACTTTTTAATTAAACAAATTTGACAAATAAGTAAATCAAATAAACGAGCTAATAAACAAGAGCTCAGATAGATAAGCAAGTGCTAAGAGGAAGGGTCAGGGTAGTGTTTCTTGAAGAGGAAGGGTCAGGGTAGTGTTTCCTGAAGAGGAAGGGTCAGGGTAGTGTTTCTTGAAGAGGTGGGTTTTCAGCCTGCGGCGAAAGATGGGCAGCGACTGCTGTCCTGACATCAGTGGGGAGTTCATTCCACCACTGTGGGGCCAGAACAGAGAAAAGCTGTGACCGAGTAGATCGGCCCCCAGGGGCCTCTGAGCGACGGGGCAACCAGTCGCCTCGAGGCAGCAGAGCGAAGTGGTCGGGTGGGGGTGTAAGGCTTGACCATAGCCTGGAGGTAAGAAGGAGCTGTTCCTTTCACTGCCCTATAGGCTAGCACCAGGGTCTTGAACTGGATGAGCTGCTACAGGGAGCCAGTGTAGAGAACGGAGAAGGGTAGTTGTGTGGGAGAACTTGGGGCGGTTGAACACCAGACGAGCTGCAGCTTTCTGAACAAGCTCCAGAGGTCTTATGGCAGACGCCGGGGCACCAAGGAGGGAGTTGCAGTAGTCCAGACGGGAGACAGAATGACAGGATCAGGTGGGTGTCATCGGCATAACAGTGGTAGGAAAAGTCATGGGAGTGGATAACAGAACCAAGAGATGTTGTGTAGAGGGAAAAAAGAAGAGGACCCAGAACCGAGCCTTGAGGAACCCCAGTAGTCAGCCTGCGTGGTTCTGATACAGACCCTCTTAGCGTCACCTGGTAGGAGCGATCCATCAGGTAGGATGCAAACAGGGAGAGTGCAGAGCCTGAGACACCCATCCCCTCAAGGGTGGAGAGGAGGATCTGGTGGTTCACCATGTCAAACGCTGCAGACAGGTCCAGGAGTATCAGGACAAAGGAGAGAGAGTTCGCTCTAGCAGCATGGAGCAACTCCGTCACTGCCAGGAGGGCAGTCTTGGTCGAGTGACCCACTTTGAACCCAGACTGGTGGGGGTCCAAGAGGTTGTTCTGGTGGAAGTACAAGCACAGTTGATTAAAGACAGCACGTTCAAGAGTTTATATTCTTTGATAATGTGTTGAATGTCATGCTTGGACTGCTGGGTTCATACAAGTAAGGATAAAAGTAGAATGCCTGGCTCTGATCCTGATCCTCTCTCTCTCTCTCTCTCAGGTGTGTGTGTGAGGCGGGTCAGATCAGTGACGGGCGGCGTTGCTATGGTAACCTGATGGAGCGGGTGATGGAGCTGGACAGGAGAGGAAACCAGAAAGGAAAACTGACTGGAGCCATCGCGCTGTTTGGTAAGGTTATAACTGACTAACTGACTAACTAACTAATTGACTGACTAATTAACCTAACTCAGGAAAGCTCTCAGTCTTCTACTGGTTCCACTGGGAGCTGTACTGGAGCAGGTGGTGATTTGGTGCTGTGATGTTGTTATAGTGTGTTTCTGCCGTGACCTTTGACCTTTGACCTTTGACCTCTGGTGTGTTTGGGTTGCAGAGAGAGGCTGCCAGCTCCCACTGAGTCAGCATGGACCCTTCACAGCCTTCATTCCCCTGCTGAAAATGCCACTGTCTGTAGGTCACCTGCCTGCCTGCCTGCCTGCCTGCCTGCCTGCCTGCCTGCCTGCCTGCCTGCCTGTCTGCCTGTCTGTCTGTCTGTCTGTCTGTCTGTCTGTCTGTCTGTCTGCCTGCCTACCTGCCTGCCTGCCTGCCTGCCTGCCTGCCTGTCTGCCTGTCTGTCTGTCTGTCTGTCTGACTGAGTGTTCAGGTTATTGTACTGGCTAAAGCTTCATAATAAAATAAAAAGAATAAATGTATTCTGTGATATATATTATTCAATTCAAATTAATTAATCAATTAATTACCCCTCAGGGTGTGAACGACGGGTTGGTGTGTAAAAACCACCTGATCCTGGGTCAGCACTTGTACGGGGATCTGGAGGGACGAGACTTCAACCTGTATGGAGGAGCCCGAGCCAGGAGCAAAGACAACAAGGTAACCTGGTGTACTGATTTACTGGTCAGACTGGCCATCTGTTCTAGTTGTTGACCGGTTTTACTGGTCAGACTGGCCGTCTGTTCTAGTTGTTGACCGGTTTTACTGGTCAGACTGGCCGTCTGTTCTAGTTGTTGACAGAACAATGAGCGAATGGGAGGTCAACAGTAGAATCGGCTTTAGTTCCTAGATCACCAACATTACAACCAATAGGAAGGAGGTGAAGGGTCAGAGGTCACAGCACCCTAACAGTAGATGGAACAAATATTCCTGTGACCCTGAATGGTCATGATGATAGAGAAGTCCTCATGAGGTATCAACGTGTTTTGACTTTGAGGTTATAGACATCATTCATTCTGCACAGGATGAAATAATGCTTAGTCATGGTAGGAGATGGTGACCAAGCTACTCACATTAATGGAGGATTACAGTTCTATAGCAAGTAGTGATTAAGTTTTATATGCTATTATTTTGACTGAATCTCTTACAGAACATTTCATGAAAATCTTCCTAATACATGATGTACTGACAACACAATGTACGTGCAATTCCCTCCCCCTGATGTGTTGTTGCAGAGGTTTATCCTGATGGACGACCCAGGCAGGCTGTATACTGTCATCCAGGAAGATCTGCCAGCAGCCAATGGGATCATACACATCATTGACCAGCCAATCACAAACGCTCTTCCTGATAGTCCCCGTGACGAACAGGTGGGCCAAAGGGCTGCTTCACCCAAATATGGAAAACACTGTAGCCTTGATGTGTGTGTTCCATCGCAGGGATGTCACCTGTTGCCTTTCCCATCACAGAGGTTCTTTCTGTTGGCTTGCTGTACCGTTACCAGACTCACTAGCATCACAAAAGTCAGTTGGACAGTTTTGACCTTACAGGTGGTTGATGGCGATCCATAAGCCATTTGGCACACTTTATTGTCAGGTGTATGTTTCAGTACAGTAAACAAATGGAGCTGACATCTAATAATTAATAGGTCTATTCCAAAATGTGGTCTTGAATTGACTTCTACCAGCTAGACTACTACGACAAAACAGTCATCGTATGATGGATACCCTCATAAAGAAGAAGGGACAGCTAACGTTAGCGTCGCTTGTGAAGCAATCTTCTTCTCCTCTTGCCAATTTAGGAGGCGCATATTGTATATGATAATATAAGATGAAAATATTTAATTTGAAACAGTAATAGATACAGCAAGGAAAACTAGAATAAGAACAAATGGCATATTAAACACAGCACAAATGACGATTTCAACACTAGAACACAGAATATATGAAAGAAAAGTATGGTCTCTATTCTGGCTGGTTGTGGGCGGGGCCAGAGGCTCTGATGTAGCGGTCTGCAGCTACAGTTTTGAGCAGACAAATCAGGTATTTTATGTGTTTTAACGAGTTAACACAGCTAGCTAGCACTACTTATGTAGCATTAATGGAAAACAAACATAAAAAATGTCTTCATATCTTCCCATCGACCATCGATGGATCAATGTTCTCCAAGCATCATTTTTGAGATATTTATTCAGCTTACAGTTGGAATCAACTTGTGGTCCATTTTGAACTATAGAGCTCAACAGTGTAGTTCCAGAAGTGAAAATCCCATTCATATTCTGAATAGGGATTTTGATTATTAGCCATAATGTCGTAACCATCCAATGTAGACTCACCATAAGCTAGTAGATTGTGAAACGATAGTGTATGCTCCTGTAGAAGTCCGTATGATATCAACCTTGTTTTGAGAAAAACATGTTTTATTCGCGATGTCATGGAGAAGTACTACACTACCCACAATCCTAAAGTATAACAACGACATCTCTGATTGGTGGAGCTCGCTGTTACCATGGAAATGTTTACCGCACCCACGAACATCTTGTCAGCTAACGTTAACGTTAGCTACTAATGTAACATAGCTAGCTGCTTATCCTATGCAGCTGGAACGAATCACTGTACCATGTCGATGACAACACTTTACACTATACTATATGAAACACTATATATACGCTCACAAAACAACAACAATATCAACACTATACTATTGACAGATAGTCGAACTGAAGTTGTTGGAAAAGTATCATTCGCAATGGTTTATGGGATGAGTAGTTCCTTCACTTCATAAAATAATTATGTACACAGACTTGTACCTTTGCCTTTTCTTCCGTTTTGCAATCTTTTTTTTTGCTCAGAATCAAATGTTTTATGGTCATGATTCATCTCCTAGCTGGTTGGCTTGGTTCCAGCCTTAAAACTCTTTATATAAGGATTTTCTGAAATGTCAATGGAGGAAATTTACTTCCGGAACCAGAGCCGTAAAAAAAGTGGGCGGTCACTGTTGCGCTCTATTGATCATGAATCTAAATCACATGGGTAGGGAAACAAGGAAGTGAAATCTGATTGGCTGTTGATGGTTGATGACAATGTCACTTGTTGATGAGGTTGATCAGTGTGAACCCTGGGTTAGGGTGTGCACAATAACAGCAGTAGACCTCACTGTGACAAGGAAGGAATGAAACGACTGGATGACCGTCTGCTTCTTCTTCTTGTGTCCAGTTTGCTGATAAGACGATTGGAGAGATTCTGGCTCAGGATGGAAAATACAACCGGTTCGTCTCTCTGGTTGATGTGAGTAGCCACCGTCTGTGGCCAATAGCGTTGCACTGATGCTTTGTGTAGGATGACATCACTCCTGGCTGATGCCCTAATGAAACCTGAGGCTGTAACCAGGTATCATTGCCCCTAGGGGGTCCTACCAGTCAACTACCTGGTAGGACAGAAAACCAGCAGGACTCCGGACCAGATTTGAGGAACGCCCCCTAGGGGATTATGGCTTTTATACAACAGTTACCAACACTATGCTGTCTGAAGAGTTTCCAAAGCAGTTTACATACATACAAATCAAAAACAGCCTTCATATAATCACATAAGAAAATTGAGAATCTGTCACTTTTGTATTGTGAACGTTTGTACTGCTTCACTTTCTCAAGAAATATATGTAGAAATAAACTATTAGAGGTATCAGTACTGTGACTGTTATAGTGTCAGTATTGTGACTGTTATAGTGTCAGTACTGTAACTGTTATAGTGTCAGTACTGTGACTGTTATAGTGTCAGTACTGTAACTGTTATGGTGTCAGTACTGTGACTGTTATTGTGTCAGTATTGTGACTGTTATAGTGTCAGTACTGTAACTGTTATAGTGTCAGTACTGTGACTGTTAGAGTGTCAGTACTGTAACAATACAACTTGTGTTGTAGAACTGTGGCTCCGCCCTCCCCCTGCGGGGCCCAGGGCCTCTGACCATCTTCGTACCCACCAACCAGGCTGTAGACCAAGCCAGAGACGGCAGCATCATCTACATGCTGAACGATGTAAGGGGGGGGGGACAAAGGGGAGGAGGGGTGGAATGTCATCTACAATCTTTCAATAGTAAATGTAGTAAATGTAAACAGCATTTGAAGGGTTTCATTCCATGAAATAATTAATTAATGGAATTATAATTAAGTAATTATTTATCAATTAATTTTCAATTGTTTGATAACAATTGATCATAATTAAGTAATTAATAACTGTGTAATTTCGAGATCAATCACTGAAAAGTAAAAAAGAGGATCAGATCAGCTAATTTTACTTTAATGTCAAACTGGAAGTGTCATCTGTCATAGATCATTAATCATGATTCATATTGATTCATCTGCAGGCTGTTATCATGTTAACGATGTCGATCATTAATCATGATTCATATTGATTCATCTGCAGGCTGTTATCATGTTAACGATGTCGATCATTAATCATGATTCATATTGATTCATCTGCAGGCTGTTATCAACGATGTTCTGCTGATTATTGTGTTCTGTTGTTTCTGAAGGCCAAACATAAACTCCAGGAACTCCTCAAACACCACATGTTCTCCCAGGCTGCGGTAAGACGTCTCTCTCTCTGTCTGTCTCTCTGTCTGTCTCTCTGTCTGTCTCTCTCTGTATGTCTGTCTCTCTCTCTCTGTCTCTCTCTCTCTCTCCATCATTTTTTTCCTTTTTCACTTTTTCTGCATCCATCCATGCATCCTTCCTTTCAACCATCCTTTAGTTTCTGTTCATCTATATTGTCTTCTCACCCACTCTCACATTCATTCATTCAATCACCAACCCATCCCTCTATCCCTCCCTCTCTCCCTCTCTCCCTCCTTCCATCCCACCCTCTATTCTTCCCTACATCTGTCCCTCTATCCCTCTATCCTCCCTCCTTCCATCCCTCCCTCCTTCCATTCCTCTTTCCATCACTCCTTCCCTCCATCCCTTCTTCCACCCCTCCCTCTACCCTTCTCTGCATCCCTCCCTCCATCCCTCTATCACTGCCTCCCTCCATTCCTCCATCCTGTTGTTTCTCTCTCTAGCTGACAGTTGACCAGTTGGCCAGTCTTCCTCAGATCCAGACGATGGCCAATCAGATCATCAAGATCACAGTGTCTGATGATGTAAGTCTCCCTGATTGGCTCTTCACAGTGCCTGTCAAAATTGATTTAGTTGTATATGTTATGTTATTTAAGTTATTAACACTAACCATTAGTAGGATTAGTCACCTAACAGTGCATTACACAATACTACTACTACTACTACTACTACTACTAATAATAATAATAATACAATAACAAAATATGAATAATAAAAACTATAATACTGTGTTAGACATAATTTGTTTCTAATACAATCATTTAAGTTCCATCCAATCTAATAATGTACTTGCAGCACAACCTTTAGTTTTCTTTTAACACAGTAATTAATACAATATTTACAAGTATTAATAGAATTGGCACAGTATAAACATATTATTCTCAATATTCACATAGTAATTCCCAGTATTAATTAGCAGTAACCATCTCCATCCATCCCTCCTCAGGGTAAGATCTTATTGGGTGAGAAGGGCTTCCGTATGGAGAGCACCAACATCGTGGCGTCCAATGGAATCATCCATGTGGTTGACGGGCTGTTAGTCCCGCCCTCCATCCTTCCCATCCTGCCTCACCGTTGTGATGTCATCGACAGCAAGATCACCGTGGTGAGGAGAGAGGGAGGCTGACAGATGAATAGGCAGTGGACAAAAGTGTTGGCTTGAAAACTTATTAAATTATTTTGTATTTCAGTTGCATATAGTAACCAGTAAAATTAGGGTAAAACCTAAAGGCATTAAAGCACCTTGGTTTTGTAAGTGTGCACACCTCTTATAATTGAGGGTAACCTTGTTCAACTGCTGATGAACCTCAGTGATCATCATAAGGCAAACCACCACCAAATACAAACACAAATCTATTATTTTTTCATAAAAATAATCTGATACGTGCTTCTTTTCTTCAATCCTCATATGAAATCAGTTTGATAATTGAACCCAAGAGGCCGTCAGGCTCCCAAAGCCTTGTGGGGAAACATCCTCTGGTTTGATGAAGGCAAGGTAAAATTTTAGCTGCTTCTCCAGTAGAACAACCAGCTTGTACTAGAGACTAGTTAGAAGTTCAAAGTTCGGGACCTACTGGGCGGCTGTGGCTCAGTGGTAGAGCAGGTTGTCCACTGATCACAAGGTTGGCGGTTCGATCCCCAGCTCCTCCAGTCCACATGTCGAAGTGTCCTTGGGCAAGACACTGAACCCCAAATTGCTCCCGATGGTCAGGCCAGCACCTTGCATGGTAGCTCACTGCCATCGG